>LNKV01000029.1:590950-613393 GCA_001465935.1 Clarireedia homoeocarpa
AATAGAATATAGTTTATAATAAAGTTTATATATATTAGTTAAATAAGATAAAAAAGATAATTGTTATAATTACTTTCTTAGAGATAGTAAAAATTAAGATTAAATTAATTTAAGTAAATAAGGAATTAAAATATATTATTATAAATTAATAACTAAGTCTATCTATTTTAACTCTAAACTAAATAAATATCGTTCTTACTATTTAATTAACTAATAAATCTCGTAAATTTAAAGAAAAAAGTATTTTTATAATAATAATCTCTATAAGAAATATTATAAAATCAGAGACTATTTTAAATAAAAAAGATAAACTTAAACCTAAATCTTAAAAAGATAAAAATAAACTAATTAAAAAAGAAAATAAAAATTATCTATATTATTTAAAAAGTTAGTTCTTTAATTTAGAGAATAGATATATATAGAAACTAGAAGATTATAACTAGTTAAAAGGAGTATTAAAGAATAAACTAACTAAAGAAAGATTTAGTAATATTAAAATCAGATAAATTAAAAAGAAGTTTAAATTACTTTAATAGAATAATCTAAAGAAAGTAATAACTAAGAAAGAACTATTATAACTAATAACTAATTTAATTATCTCTTTATTATCTTTCTCTAGAAAAGTTATAATAGTGATTATCAATCTCTCTCTAATAAATATTAGTAATCTTAATATATACTTTATATTAGTTATTACTAATAAATACTATTTAGTAAACTCTACTCTTTTAAATAACTATAATATAATATATTTAATCAATAATATCTTTCTACTTGATAATAAAAAGATTATTTATTCTAATAATAATAATATTATCGAAGTTAGTATATTATCACTATTAATTATTAGACAAAGTATCTATATTATCAAGAATATTTTTAATAGTTTTAAAGAACTTAATATAAAAGATCTTGTTTTAATAAATATCGCTTTTATTCCTAGTTTTTATATTAATATAATCTCTAAGTTTTAATTAGTAAAGATAAATCTGTAATTTTATAATCTCGATTATATATTAAAATATAATATATATAAGAAAAACACGATTATTATATTATTTATATAAAAGTATAATCTAGTTTTTTTAAAATTTAAAAAGATTATTTCTTATTATCTAACTAATCTAAATAATATTCTTATAAGTAAAGTTATAATAATATACCTAACTATCTATTATAAGATCAATAAGCCTTTTAGACGATTATATAATCCTCTATTTAATAGAGAGGATATTATAAAAATATAATATAATAGAGCTAGGTATCTCGAATAGAAAGCTCTTAAGTATTTAATAGATAAAGTAAAAGATATAAAAATTAAGAGGATTTTAAAAGTTGATTATAAGTATTATATAAGAATATATACTAAGTAGATTATTAACTATTACTTAGAGGATTAGTAACTACTATAACTATTTTATAAAGTTATATAAGATCTTTTCGACTTTCTAATATTATTCAATAAGTACTTATAGTTATTATTAATTAAAGAATTATATAATAATAAGATCTTTGAAATTCTACTTATTAATAAGATTTACTATAAAGTATTCCGGACGATTACTAATTTTAAAGTATAAGTAAAGTGATAATATTACTTGTCTATTTATATTATTAAATAAGATAATAATAGATTAGTAATTAGTATTAACAGATATATAGAGTTTAAATAATAGATATTTATAAAAGGAATTAAAATTAAATTATCACTAGTTTATACTTATAAGTCAAATAATATAATAGAGTATATAAATTAGAAAGTTATTACTAAAGTGATAAAAATATAAATTTAAACGAATCTTTTATTAAAGTTATAACTCGAAATTATATAAATAGTAATTTATCTGTATAATATAAATCTATTATAATAAAGAAGTTTTAGGATATTAAATAAAGTTTTAAATTTATAGTTTAAATAATATTTCCGATAGTATAATCTAGTACTAATAATATCAGTTATTATTAATTTATATTTAAACTAGAATAGTATATATTATTATAATTATAAAGCTTATCTTTTAAATAAAGAATAAGAAATTGATACTAATAAATAATAGTATAAAGTTAATCTTCAAGTCTATTTAAAGTACTTAATAAGTTATATATCTAGATTACTAATCTACCGAATATAGATATCGAAGTTTAATAAAATTGTTATTACTTATAATATCTAGTTTAACGAAAATATTATTTACTCTAAAGCTAATAAGAATTAGAAAGTATTTTCAAAAGAGTATTTAAATAAAATTATTCGAATCCTTGATCTTAAGATTACTGAAAACTTAGATAGATTAATATTAAAAAATAATAATATAAATAATCTTAATATAATTATTAGAAAAATCGCTTTATAAAATATTAATAACTAAGAATACTACAAGGAGATCTCGGGAGTAGAGAAGTCTGATAACAATAAATAGAGTTCTTTTAATAATTTATAATCTTCAGATAATAGTTTATATCTAGATAGAAATAATAGTAATCTAAATATATAATATTTATAAAATTAACTTAAAGATTAAACTAATATTGAAATTAAAATTATAATTAACTAAGCTTAAAATATAGAGATTGATACTTTTATTAATAATAAGTAAGATTAGAAAAAAAAATAAATAGAATATAAAATATTTAATAAGTCTATATTACTTACTTTATTAACGATTGAAAAGGTTAATAAGCTTAGAGGTAAAATAGACTATAATTATATTAATATTATCGATATATTTTATAAGGAGTACAAAGAAAATTTAAAAGAAAATATTATTAAACTTATACTTTTATAGATTAAAGATACTTTATATAATTTTATATATACTCTATATAATAATATTCGGTAATATAAATAAAAAGAGATTGAAGTTACTTTGATATAAATAGAAGTTTTTTAATCAATTAATTTATTAGATAAAAAGAGTTATCTATTTAAAAGATTAAGATTCGCGATCGAAATTCTAACTAGAAGAGTAGATAGAAGATTAAATAATTAAGATATCAACCTTTTTTCCTATTAACTAAATTAAATCTTAATATATAATATTAGATAATAGAAACGATTTTACTTAAGATATAATAAAAAGATTATTAATATATTTATTAGAACAATTATTATTTAATTATCTTCGAGAGATAATAAGAAACTTAACGATTTCTATAATATATTCTAATTTAATCAACTAGATATAAATAGAAATAAAGAGTAAAGTAAATTTATAATATTTTATAATATAGTAATAACTACGATTATAATTAAATTAAAGAAACTTATAGTAGAACTATTATAATTATTTAAAATTTATAAAAGTTAAATAATTAAATTATCTAAGTACTATTAAGATTTAGATATATATTTAATAAGATTAATATTTAAAATTGATTATAATAAAGAGATTAACAATCTTAGAGTTTAGAATATATAAAAGGAAATACTAAAAGGTTTAGTAAAAACTAAACTAATCTTTTTAGAATAAGTCTTTATATATAAAATTAATTAAAATAAATATATTATAAAATATAAATCGCGATTTATAATAAAAGGAGATTTATAAGTGAAAAGTATAATCAAATCAATTTATACTATAATATTTACTTTCTATTCCTTTTATATTATTATAATTATAATAACTAAGTTTAATCTTGAAACTAAATAGTTCGATATAATAAATACTTTTATAAATATATTATATAACCTAAATAATAAGTTAGTTATATATTATCTACCAGATAATTACAAAGTAGAAGATATAATAATAATTATTAACTATACTCTTTATAGTTTATAAAACTTATTAACGATTTAGTTTAAAGATTTTATTAAAACTTTAGTTAGATTAGAAATAAAGTTATATTTAAATAAGTTTTATATATTTATTATTAAAGATTATAAAATATTAATACTCTTCTTTATAAATAATATTCAAGTTATTTATAATAAGAAATATATTAAAGAAGTTAAGAGAATTACTAATAGAATCCGATTTATATATAAACTATATAAAATAAACAATATAGAATAGTTCCTAGAAATTCGGATTATTAGAAACCGATCTTAGAAAAAACTATAGTTAGTTTATAATATCTATATTAAGAAAATTACTAGAAAGTTTAATCTTATTAATAATAAACTTGTAAGTACTCTACTTTCGATTATAGAATTTAAAAAGAATAAAGATAATATAGTAAGATCAATAGTTAAAAAATATTAAGAAAAAGTTAGATCAATTTTATATATTATAATTACTTTATATATAGATATTATATTCGTTATATTATAATTATCTTATTTCCTTACTAATCTATTAGAAGATTACTTAAAAGTAATAGATTACTATATTAGTTATTTATAAAGAATAAGATATCTTATTATTAAATATAATATAAATTATTTATCTTAATTATTTATAGTATTAGATATATTATTTACTGATAATAATAAAATAAAGTGATTTTCTTAGAAATATATAATATTATTATATAATAGATTGATTATCTAGAAAGTATCGAAGTAAGATATTATAATAATATCTATAATTAAAACCAAGCTACTTAGTATAGAAAGAATTATAAAAGAAATTATAATAATAAATAAGTTATTAAAAGAACTTAAACTAATTATATCTAAACTGATTACTATTTATTACAATAATATATAAGTAATAAGATTAGTTATAAATAAAAATAAGAGAATATCTATTAAGTTTAAGTATATTAATATCTAAAATATATAATTAAAATAAGAATATTCGAAGAAATTATTTGATATTATCTATTTATCTATAAAGAATATATTTACTAATAATCTTATTAAGAATCTTATATAATAATAGTTTGAATGTTTTCGTACTTACTTAAACTTATAAGATATAAGGGGTAAGATCGAGAAGTTAAATATAATAATTAAGACTTTATAAAATACTCTTTGAAAATTATTTTTTTATTTATTATTTTTTTTTATAAGTAAAACTTACTAATAATTCAATCTTAAAATATAAAGTAGAATAAAATTAAAATAGATAATCTTCTAAAGAATAGCTAATTTATTTAATAAGAATTTTTCTTTAAACTAATCTTTCTATAATATCTAGAAATTCAATTTAATATAATTATCGATATAAACAAATAGTATAGGAAATATAATTGATAAATAAATAATCTTAAGCTATTTATATAATAGAATTACTAATTAGTATAAAGTAGAGTTAACTTTATAATATTCTTAGCTATTTGTTTAAGATATTTTAAATACTTATTATAAGTTTATATAAAAGGTATTAAGTTTAATATATATTTAATTAATTACTTTTGAGTTATTTAAATATACTTTAAATACTCTTATTTAGTTATCTTACTATTATTTAATATCTACTTTATCTTAGTATAAGATAATTACTTAACTTTCTTTTTCGAAAACTTAGATATAACTAATTTTCTAAATACTATTATATAAGTTTTAATATAATCTATAGATAAACCCGAGATAGTAGAGGAACTCTAAGAATAAACTAAGTAATTGATATTTCGATATAAGGATTAATATATAGAAGATCTATATCTATCTAGAAGATTATAAATATCTAGAACTTTTAGATAACTATTTTAAATATTAAAGCTTTATATATATATTAAAGACTTATAAGATATAATATAAGATAGAGTTATAAAGTAATAAAGAGTTTATAAAGCTACTTCGAGAATAAGTTGAGAATAACTAGATAATCTAAAATAATATATAAGAGTAATAGTAGAAAGAGTATTTAAAGGAGTACTAATTATATTAATATAAAGTATAAAGGTTACTCTATTATAAGAAAACCTTTAAGAAATAATAAAAAGATTAAAATAACTAATCTAATCTAGATCTTGAAAGCGAGTATAACGAGAACTAGATAAAATAAATAGATTATTATTTTTATTATTATTATCTTTATTATTCNTTTAAATATTAGTTTAAAAACTAAAGAACTTCTATTTAATATTAAACTATCTAAAATACAATTGAATTCCTACTATATTATATCAATTATTATAACTAAATCTTAGTAAATATTAAAAAAATATTTCGAAAATTGAATTTCTAAATATAATAAAAACAAATCCTCTTTTAAATATAGTAAAGATAAATCCTTTTCTAAATATAATAAAGAGAAATCTTTTTTATTTTTATTATCCTCTTTACTTTTATTTATCTTTGTTGTTAGTATTATTCTCGTTATCGACTTTATCTTTATTATAAGTATTATTCTTGTTATCGTTTGAAGATAGTAATATTAAGGACTTATCAGAGTTATTAACTTTTTCCGGAATTACTTACTTATTTTCTATATTTCAAGTTCCTTTTATATAGCTAACTTAGACGGATATCGGTAATTTAGAGGAAATTGAATACGAAAAGTAGTTATAAGAGAACTTACTATTATTAGGATCTAGAGGAGTTAGAGTATTAGAGTTAGTAGGATCTATATCTATATTATTAACTAGAGAGTTAGAGTATCTTGATACTAATAGAGAAACTTTGTTAGGTTTAGTAGGATCTATATCTATATTATTAATTAGAGAGTTAGAGTATCCTAATACTAATAGAGAAGCTTCGTTGAGTTCGATAAGATCTATATCTATACTATTAAGTAAAAAGTTAAATTATCTTGATAATAATAAAGAAGCTTTATTATATTTAACTATAAATATATTACTTTTAGCTCTTACTCGAGAAACTGTTATATCGATATCTATATTATCTAAATAAAATAATTAGTAATTACTATTACAAAGTATTAAGTAAGAGATATACCTTTTAATAGATTTTAGACTTTGAAATATTTTAAATATAGAGTACAACAGGTTTTCTTCTTAGTAGTCTTAATAGAAGTATTTGATTTAATATTAGTAGATATTATAATCTTATTTTTCGATTAGTATAGTTTATTATAAAGTTCAATTATATAACTATCTTTCAATATAAAAGAAGTTTTTATTTAAGAGAAATAATATAGCTTTTATAATTTATTTATATTAAGAAATAACCTAATTAGCTCTTCTATAATAAAGATTAAATTAGCCGATTATAATATAGAACCTTTATTAGTAATACTAAAAATAATCTTTTTATAAATCTTATAAAAGTAAAATTAATTAAATAAATTATTGATCTAAAGAAGATATATATATTAAGAACGAAGTTGACTAATCTTAATAATATAGTTTATAATCTAGACAAATAGATAAAATAAGATTAGTATTTCTATTATTATAATATATAACAAAGATCCTTGAAGGTTGAGCGAAATAGATCTTAAAGTAGTTGTTATAAAGAGAACTATTGTAGATAATACCAGATCGTTGAAGTTAGTGATTATCTTTATATAATCCTCTTAGCTATTATTAGATTTGATAGTAATATTCTTAATTCTAAGATTGATAAGTTATATCTCGAAGTGTCTAAACCTATATAAAGAGATTAATGAAAGTTATAATATACTATATTTATAGAACAAGTTTAAGAAGAAATAATTAATAAGAATAAATAAATTAAGAAGGGTTTATCGAACTTGTTCTATAAGAAAAGGTAAAAAAAACAAGTTATATATTATAAAGCTATAAGATATTTAAAAATCAAGATAGTTTTTTTATCTTTATAAATATTTTATATAATTAAGTTCAATATATAACAAGACTTAATAGATAGTATAATAGTATATTATACTATATTTAATCGTTTAGATAGAATTGTATATTCCTTACTATCGCGAGTTTAAGAGAAGAAAAAGAATAAATTATTATTATTATTAATATCTGACTACTAATTTCGATATTACTTGATAGTAGCTTTTCTTTATACTATCGTTATATAGATTTAGTTAAGCTTAGTTAAACGATTAAGTCGAGGATCGTATATAATATATTTAAAGTAATAGAAAGTTCTATTATTTTATATAGAGATATCGTTACTTTCTATAAAGTTTTATATCTCAAAGTTAGTCTTAGTAGCTTTAGGCTTAGATATCGATAAACTATTATCTAATTTATTTACTATATTAATTATATAATTCTTATATATTCTCTTTTCTTAGTTGTTTATTTCAAGCTGAATAGTATAGATATTATATAGTAGAATCGATTTACTTATATACTTTAGCTCCGAACTATCTTCGAGATTAATCGGTATTTTATATCTAATATATAGAAGAATTATCTTGAAGATCAGTAATATAATAAAAATATATATCTCTACACTTTAGTCTAACTTCGAGCGACTAGTCTATAAATAACTCTTAAGATTGAGGAGGAAAAGTTTATAACTATTATTATAAATATAAATAAGTTTATCTTTACTAACTATAAGATCGATATATTCTAGATCCTCTAGTATACTAGTTATATTACTATTATTCTTAAATCGATTCTAATAAAAAGGATTAAAGTCTTTTTTATATATATAATATTTAAGATAATTATCTTCAAGAACCTAATCCTCTTTGAAAAGTTAGGTAAGGTAGCTAGACAGATCCCGAAAATAGTTTAAGAGTGGAGTTATAGTTAGAAAATAGATATTATATTTTAGAGTTTAAAAGATTAACTCTATTAAAAATATTTATAAGTTCCGGAGAATATATACTTTATTTATAATAATCTATATAAATTTATATTAGATAAGATTAGTATAGACCTTGATAGAGTTCTATATAACTAATAATCGACTTTTCTTTTATTTATATTATTAATAGCGATAATCAGAGTTAGAGTTATTAGATTTAGACTTCGATTCTAGTTCGATTTTAGAGATATCTACTTTGTTTTTTATAGAATTTATTCTAGAAATTGTTTTGTCTATAGCGATAATAACTAAAATACAATTATATTATATTATATATAAAAATAGGATTATTATTAATTTAGTCTATTTTGAAATATTATTAGTAAAATAAAAGAAAAAAAAAGTAGTAGAACAGAGTTTCGATAGTTTGTCGAATATATTCTATAGTTAAAGTAGTTAAATATATTCGATAAGAATAAATAAGAGTTAGAAAAACGAATTTCAATTATATTAATAAAATAATAGAAAGAAGAAGTAACTAGATAACTTATTTTTAGATCTTTTAGTTTTAAACTTTATAAAATTATATAGAGTCTATCTATAATATTTAATATAACTAATATTCTGAGTTTTATAAGATTATTAATAATAGTAAAAATTTTATAAAACTAATAAATAGTAAATATATTAGAAAAGAACTTTTCAATATCTATTTACTAAACTTCGATAAAGGTATTTAGATAATTAATAAGAGTAACTTTATAAGTTTAGTATTTAGGCGATTTAAACTAAGTATTATTTATAAACTTCAGTAAACTAAGTATAGTTAGTATTTTTCTGATATTATATTCAAAGCCTATAATTGAATTATAGATAGATAAACTCTTAAATAATATAGTTAAATAAGTAGCTAAGTAAAGTATTAGATAAAAATAAAAGAACTAGAATAGCTTTATATAGAATTTATTCGATAAAAGGAGGAGTTAGGAAAGATAATAAAAAAATTAGAATAGTTTTATATAGAACTTATTCGATAAAAGAGAGAGTTAGAAAAGGTAATTACTAATAACTTAATATAGTTTATAAAAAAGACTACTATCTAGTTTAATCTCTAGATTACTAGGATCTAACTTAGTCTAGTAATATAAAGCTTTGAAACTAGAAAGAGGTTTCGAGATTAAATCTATAGCTATTTTTAAATTCTAGAATAATTAGCCTTTTTCTTAAGTAGTATTTGTAAAAAGCCTTGATTCTATCTTAATATTGTTAGTAGTTTCAATAGTCTATTACTTATATATAATCTCTAGTAAATTATTAATATTAATATCAGTTTTATTCTAGGTCTCTAATTAATATATTTTATTAATATCCTCGAGACTTTATAAAACTTATACTTATAATCCTAAAGACTTTATAAATTTAAATATTTTTTTCTAAAAGATAAATAATTATTTAATATAATTTTTCTTTATATCTTTACTAGTATATCGTTAAGATAGAGTCTTAGATAAATTATTTTCTAATTAATATAGATTCTTCGAGAATTCAGAATCTACTAATATTTTATTTATTAACTATTTAGTAACTAGAAGGTTATTAAAGTTAAGATAGTTCTTAATAGCAATTTCGAGTTAATCACAGATTTCTGTCTAACGATTCTTTAAATTAGAAATATTATTATTAATCTTAGAAGAGTTCTCGAAAGCGGCTTTAATATCTTTGTTTATAAAAAAAGAAGGTAAGAATATATTGAAGATATTCTCTTTACCGCCTCGTTTCCTAGTATTAGAATAGCTATCTAGATTCTTATATAAGATAAACTTGATAATAATGATAATACGATTCCAGTCTTTATAGTTATACTCGAGGAAGTATATATTAGTATTCTTAAGCTTTAACTAAAGAGGACTAAAGAGTATTAGTTATTTAAGAAACTATAATATTATAACTGTATAATTGATTTAAACGATAATATTTATAGTAAGGTAGTATTTAGAGTTATTTATAAAGCGAAAAACTAAAAGGTTAGATAGTTTATTAGTCCCCTTAATCTAAGTAGGCAATTAAGTGAAGAATTTCTTATTTATAAAAATCTGTTTATTATCTCTCTTTATAGTAAGAGTACTAAAGTTATTAGCTTTAGCTTTAAGTAACTTATTGATAAGAGTTTTAATAACTAGAATAATAATTAGTAAGAGTAAAGGATATTTATAAAATAAATTCGGTAAAAAGTAGTAAAGTAGAACTAAATAAGTTCTATAAAGAGAGAATTTTATATTTGTAAATCTAAGTACTTTATAGAAATTTTTTATTTAGTAGAAGTCTAAATACCTAGAAAGTATATTTATATTATATTCAATATTTATAATAATATATTAAATATATCCTAGACTATTTAAGAGATTAACTTACTAGAGATAAAACTTAGTAGTTTTTATTTTTTCTAATATATTTTTATTATAGTACTTTATAAATAGATTCGCTTGATACTATTTATATTTAATAGCTATTAAGATAGTTATCTATAATAGATAAGAATTAGTAGAAATATTTAAACTAAAATCTAAGTTCAAGTCGGAATTAATATTAGATTCTTTTAAAAAAGAATCTATCTCCGAAGTATTATTTATAACTATATTAGATTCTAAAGAAGAAGAATCGGTTTTAAAAGTATTATCTATAAACTTATCTTTATCTTTTATTTTTTTAACTAACCTCTTTACTTTTATAACTAACTTAGTGATTTTCTTCTTTTTCTTCTCTTATTTCTTCTGAATCGCTTTTTTAATTCTTTGTTCTTTCTTTATAGCTTTTTCAATTATTTTTACTTCTTTTTTTATAGTCTTTTTCTTTAATTTCTTAGTAGTAGTAATATCTTTAATAGATATAGTAAACAATTCGATTTAGATTATTACCGAAACTATATTAATATTAATTTAAAGAGAGTTCTTAATAGTAGATTTATTAGTTAAAGAAAAGTTATTAATAATAAAGAAGAGTATAATATTAAATTATAAATATATCTTAGTTTTTTTCAAAATAGCTAATAATTGTAATAGTCTATATAAACTCGATTCCTTTCTTTTACTTATTATTTTAAGAAGTCTAGATATATATTAGAGGTTAGTAACTAGTTAATTAGAAGTTTATCGAATAGGTTTAGGAACTTTTTTTCTTCTATAAAAAACAAGAAAGTAAAATTAGAATAGTCTATATATATATCGATTTCCTATAGAGCCTTTATTAAAAGATATTAATTTTATATTTTTCACTTTATAATAACTTTAAGAAGCTAAATATAATTCTAAATAAATAATACTTACAATCTTTAAAGATAAATAAATAGAAGATCTATTAGAAACTTACAAGTTTATAAAAGAGTAAGTTGGATATATAAAAGAGGATTCTAGATAAGTTAATATAAATAAATTATAGGAGAAGGGGAGAGAGGGGGGATAAAGAAAAAAGTTATTTTAGAGAGAATTAGAAATAGGAAAAAATAGGAGAAAAAGAGAATATAAAATATAAAAAATTTATATTAAGTAGATATAAATAGTGAATATTAAAAAGTGAAATAAATAATATAACTAGATATTTAACTAAGTCTTTATAAAACTCGAACTTATTTTATAAAAACAAGGTTTTCTTTTTTTTTCTTCTTTTATATTATAAGAGATAAAATAATTTATAGATAGTAAATTATAATAAAATCGAAATAACTAGTTATCTAGAATTATAAGTTGTTTATATAGATTTCCTTTTTATTTACTTATTGATATGAGAAGTGAATATTATTATAATAAAAATAAATAGAAACTTAGATTTACTAGTTATTTATAATTACAAGTTACTTATATAAGTTTCCTTTTTATTTACTTATCGATATAAAAAGTGAATATTGTTATAATAGAAATAAGTAGAAACTTATATTTACTAGTTGCCTATAATTATAAGTTACTTATATAAGTTTCCTTTTTATTTACTTATCGATATAAGAAGTAAATATCGTTATAATAGAAATAAGTAGAAATTTAGATTCACTAGTTACCTATAATTATAAGTTGTTTATATAGGTTTCCTTTTTATTTACTTATTGATATAAGAAGTGAATATTGTTATAATAGAAATAAATAGAAATTTATATTTACTAGTTATCTATAATTACAAGTTACTTATATAAGTTTCCTTTTTATTTACTTGTTAATATAAGAAGTGAATATTGTTATAATAGAAATAAGTAGAAACTTATATTCACCGATTACTTATAGTTACTAGTTGTTTATATAAGTTTCCTTTTTATTTATTTATTAATATAAGAAGTGAATATTATTATNTTACTTATTAATATAAGAAGTAAATATTATTATAATAGAAATAAATAGAAATCTAGATTTATTAGTTACTTATAATTACAAGTTATTTATATAAGTTTCCTTTTTATTTATTTATTAATATAAGAAGTGAATATTATTATAATAAAAATAAATAGAAACCTAGATTTACTAGTTACCTATAATTAAACTTATATAATATAGAACTTTTATAATAGAGTATAAAGATATATTCTTTTATATTAAGTAATTATTAATTTAATCTTTACTATAAGTATTAAAAAAGATATATAATATTAGATTATACTAGTTTATCTTATAAATTCTTCGATCTCTAGATATTAATATTTTTATTATATCTGAAATAAACAACTCCTAGTTAATAAATAAATTATATTAGATTAACTTTATATATCCTTTATATTATCGAACTAGTTTAGACTTTTTCTTCTATTTATTATTCTATATAACTACTAATAGTATAACTAATTAGATTGATTATAGTATTTACTACTACAAAGGCGAATATCTTTATAGTAGCTTGGATATTGAGATCGTTGTATAATACTATAACTATCTTTATACTATATTTGTATATTATAATAATAAGAAAAAGGATATTTATAATAGTCGAGGTATAATAAATAATACTAGAATAGAGAGAAAGTTAACTAGAATAGAAGTATAAAAGTTTATAAATAAAATAAAGAGGGTTATCAATAACTTTTCTAACTTAAATATTGATTGAAGATATAAAGTTTTTAATATATAATAGGATTTTATTTGTTTAGTTAAAGTGAAGAGTTGCTATTCGAGGATTGATATTGATTCTAACTTATAAAAATAGTTAGTAGAAAAGAAGAAATAGAAGTAAAAATAGAGAGAATTATATATAGAATTCTTTTAACTTAATATTTATTACTTTATATATTTATTTCGTTAAGTCTAATAGAAACAAAGCTTTCTCGATAGTTACTTAAACACTATCGAAATTATATAGAAGAAAACTAAATAATAATAATATATTTTTATTACTGAGAATTATAAATTACTTAAAATTTTAATAGAGTTAAGAACAAATAGATAAATTATAAAATAAAGTTGAAATTTTTGAAAATAAAAAAGATTTTAAAGAAGAAAGTGAATTGACTTATAAGTTATATATAGATAATAACTAAGATCTTTAAACTACTAGAAAGTAGTAAAATATATAGATATTTATTAAACTTGTTTAATAAATATTATAAGATTTTAGATATAAAAGATTAATCGAAATTAAAAAAATAGAACTTTTTATTAAACTAGTTCTGTAAATACTTTATAGCTTTATACTTTAAACTATCAACTCCTATTTATCGAACTAGTTTTATAAGTAGCTTTAAGCTCTAGCCTATTAATTACTAACTTTTTTTTATTAAATAAGTTCTATAGATACTTTTAACTTTTATTTTCTCGAATATCGACTTACCTATTTTATTCTTTGTAAAGCGATAACGTCTAGATAGTTAAGAGAATATATATAATTAATTAAAGTAGAAAATAGAAACTGATATACTGGTTCTATAAAGATAAGAAATAAATTATATTATTATTATAATAAAGTACTATATATTAAATAATAAATAAATTATAAGAAGCTATACTATTTTCGTATTATAATCTTCTAGATCCGATTAATAGATTTACTCTAGAATTCGGTTTTATATTAAAGTCTTGATAGTTTATTATAGAAGATAAGTATATTTAATTATCTATAATATTTCGAGACTTTAAGATATAGACGATTAGAGTAGACTTATCTAGCTAATAAATAATATATCAAAGAGATTATAAATAAAGGAAGTCTTTTAGGAAAGTTAAATATATCTTATAAATATTTTGCTTTTTTTTTTTAATAGAGAAAAATAGTCAAGTCTAAATAAATTAAAAGTAGATTAATAATATAAATTACTTAGTAAAACTCTTCTCTCTAATTCTATATACTTTAGTTAGAATAGTTCAAAGAGATTATATCCTATATTCTAATATAACTTATATAAAATAGTTTTTTAATCTACTTCTTTTCTCGCTTTTTTTTATAGTTATTTACTATTAAAAGTTCCTTTAAATAAAATAGTTTAGGATCGAATAGATATTATAAAAGCTAGTAAATATTATCTTTATAAAAGATATTGTTACTAGTACTCAAGTTAGGTACTCGAGATATACTAGAATTGATATTTATAATCTATTAAGCTATATTATTATATATTATAAAAACCTCTTTATCTAATAGTTAGGCTATTTCTTCTTTATTATAAAGAAGAATATTATTATTCTTAAATTAGATTTAAATATTATATTAGTAGAAGATTATCAAGTACTTAATATAAAAATCTAAAATAATATTATATTCTTATCTAGACTAAACTTTATTGATCTATTCTTTAATTATAAGGAATATCTTAATACTCTTATTTATTTAGAGAACTTATTTATATCTTATTTTTATAATATATATAAAGATAAGTTTATTCTATAAAAAGTTGTTTACTCGATTTAGAACTATCTACTAACTTATCTAATCGATTTTAGATACGAAGTAAATATATTTATAATACTTTATATTATAATCTATATTAAGCTTTTTATTTTTTAGTTCCTCTTTAAGAGACTTAATTATATCTGATTTATTATTAGATTATTCTATTATATTCTTAGATAGTTTATATAACTATAAGTCGCGAAAAAGCTTAAGTATAAGAAATATACTTTTAGAAAGAATATTATAATAAGTAAAGTAGAGAAATAAAAATATAGTAATAGTAATAGATAGATCGATATAAAGGTTATTAATATTTCGAAAAACCGTTTTAAATTCTATATAAACTTTATTAAGATTACTATATAGAAAGCTTATAAAAGTCTTTAAAGAAATTAGAAAGAAAAGGGAATAGTAGAATAGATAATTAAGCTTTTTATTAAATAAATATTTCTTATTATATTGTTTAGAGTATAAGTAGCTTTTATAAAAAGAAACAATAAAGTCGATATTAAAAAGGTCCTCTTCAAGTTTAAGTTATTATTATAAAGTCTCTTCTAGATTAGTTAGTAATTAAAAATATATTTAAGATAACTATATTTGTTTATATATAAACTTAAGAATAGTAAAGTAGTAAATATCTCTTTTTATTTAATACTCTTCTTGTAACTCGATAAAAATATTAATAAGTTTATCGAGTTCTTCTTTTACTTTATTTTTATTAGTAAATATAGATCTAGTAGTAGATTAGAGATCTGTAATCCGAGTATATATAGTATTATAAATAGAAGTAATATAATCTGAACTATAAGATAGAATATCGATATCGGAATTTTCGAATAACTTAATAATATTAATAATAAATTCTATTTTTAACTTCGAGTAAAACTGAGAGAATATAATATCTTAGTTATATTACTTGCTTTCTACTTTAGTAGTTATAGTAAAAGAGTTGAGATCGCGAAGACTATCTAGATTATATTGAAAAAGAGGTAAAGTACTTTTCTACTTTCTGTTTTTAAGATAAAAGGTATAATAGCTTTTAATATAATATAGTTTCTAGAAGAGTTTTTACTCTTTATTATTTTCATTCTGTTTTATTCGGAATTGTCTTTATAAATCGACCTAATATTAGTTTTAGAGAATATAAATTATATCGATTTTATTATTCTATTATTTATTTTATTTTCGATTTAGCTTAGTATATATCTTTAAGTAATAAATATTCTTTATATTCTTTTCTATAAAGAAGATAACTATTCTTTTAAACTAAGTAAGATTATATATCTAGATATTCTTATAAATATTTTTAATTAATTTCTCGGAAAACTCAGGTTAAAAGGAATATTAGAGAAGTTATTGCTAATTATATTATAATAATTTTTATTATCTATTTTCAAGATTAGTTATAGATACTTAGGTAAAAGCTTAGTTGAAGATTTATAGAAGACTTTCAAGAGTAGTAGAGAGATAACTCTTTTGAAATATAAAATAGAGGACAAGATTATAAAGTTGTTATTACTAGTTGCTAATTAGAATTATTAAAGATATTAAAGACTATTTATATTATAGCTAAATTTAAGGGAATATAAAGTAAAATTTTATATATATCTAACTAGTAAGAGTTCCTATAAGGATATATAGAATCTTTTCAAGTAAGACGAGTTTATAGTTATAAAATAGACTATTATCTATAACTTTAATATAAATATTATAAACCTTTCTACTTAAAAGATTATCTAGAGTTGTTATTAAATAAAAAGTAAAACCTTTCTTAAAACTTACTAAGTTATTTATAATACTATAAATACTATCAATATCGATAGTACTTAATAGTAGAGTATCTGATATATTATATTTATAATCAAGAAAGTAGATATATTAAAGATATTCTTGATTATTAAATCTTTTCCTTTTAAATATCTTTTTTATAATAGAAGTTAGAAATACTTTAGATTTATTAATAAGATTAATATACTTTGAATAAGGTTAGTAAGGATTATTTAAGTCTAATATTATTGTTATATTATTATAGAAAAAGTATTTATTATCGATAAAATTAGAGATCCTCGAATTTCTAAGTAACTTAGAATCTAAGAGAGAAGTAAGATAGTTAATATTATTATAATTATTATATAAGTTCTCTACTTTATAAAGAGTATTACAATAGTTATCAAAATATTATTAGTATTTTATAGTAATATAGAATAATCTGTTCTAGAGATAGTTAATAAAATACTTTATAGTATTAAATAAAAGTTGTTTATTATTCTGATTATCAGAAGATTGTTCTATTGATATAGAAAAGATAGAAGAAAATTTATAATCTCTTTATTATCTAATATTAACTTATATAAACAATCAGAATAAGTAAAGTAAATAAATATTAATATAACTAGTTTCTTATAAAACTTATTTGAGAGTAAGAACTATCTTAATTTTTCTCGAACTAGTTTAGTAAAGATAGAGTATAATAAAAAAGATAAAAGATAATTAGTTTTTTATAAAACTTGTTCGAGAATAAAAACTATCTTAATTCTTCTCGAACTAGTTTAGTAAAAATAGGATATAGTAAAAAAAAATAAAAGAATCTAAATCTTAAATTTATATTCTTTGAAAACTATACGAATATACTAGGAGATAATCGAGGCGATATTGAATTATATAGATTAAGAGAAACTAGTATACGATTATTTATTAATAAATTATTACTAGTCTTAATTAATTATTATAATAAAAGAAGTTGTAAATCGATCTGAGAACTTTATATTTATAGATAGAAGTTTATATAATAGGATATTAGTTATTTACTCTCTTTTATAATTATAGATATATTTTTATTATTTGAACTTAGTCCTAGAAAGAAGTTAGTAATAGAGGTTGATATTCTTCAGATCTGGCTATCTAGTATTTTACTATACTATTGGAAGGCCGATAACTTGTATATTGTAGATAGTCTAGAAGTTTTATAATATAAAGTATATATAGTATTTTATAAAAAGATTTAAAGATTAGAGTTCGAGAGAGTGTTTAACTAGTTAGATAATAGAGGTATAGAACTTAGATATATTGAAAAGCTAATAAATAGAGATAATCGGATTTATTTATTTACAGTTTATTATTCTTAAGCAACTTTTTCTTTCTTAACCTTTTTTTTATTCTATTTATCTTTTTTAACTTTTGCTTTTACTTTCTCAGTCTTCTTTTAATCTTATTTATCTTTTTTAACTTTCTATTATAAGAACCTTTCGGGAGGAGAAAGACTTGAATTATTAGCTAGGTTTAGTAAATAAAGGATAAAGTTATATTGATAATATATTTCGGGATTATTATATTATATTCTATATTGATTATACTATCGATAATATTATTATATTGTTACTATATTAGAAACTATTATAGTTAAATTAGTAATTTAAGGTGTTTACTAAATAAGTTTAATAAGGAGCTAGTATTGTAGTAAGTAGAATATACTAAGATTATAAAAGAGCAGAAAGTTGAATATCAAGAAAAAGAGATTACTATATTATATTATAATATTATAGAAAGCTTGAACTATATTACGATATTTGATTATTATAAAAAATATATTAAAAAATACTTCAACTTTATATTAAAAAATATATTAAAAACACTTTAAAAAACACTTTAACCTTATATCAAAAAATATATTAAAAACACTTTAAAAAACACTTCAGCCTTATATCAAAAAATATATTAAAAACACTTCAAAA
Source organism: Clarireedia homoeocarpa (assembly GCA_001465935.1). NCBI lineage: Eukaryota > Fungi > Ascomycota > Leotiomycetes > Helotiales > Rutstroemiaceae > Clarireedia > Clarireedia homoeocarpa. The sequence goes on from LNKV01000029.1 coordinate 610,067, forward strand.
AAACACTTTAGCCCTATATCAAAAAACACTTTAAAAAACACTTTAATCCTATATTAAAAATACTTCAACCCTATATCAAAAAATATATCAAAAATACTTTAAAAAACACTTCAACTCTATATTAAAAAACACTTTAAAAACACTTTAAAAAATACTTCAACTTTATATTAAAAAATATATTAAAAAACATATTAAAAAATATATTAAAAAATATATCAAAAACACTTCAAAAAACACTTTAACTCTATATTAAAAAACACTTTAACTCTATATCAAAAAACACTTCAACTCTATATTAAAAAATATATTAAAAGTTCAATCTAAGTCTACTCTGCTAGTTAAGTATTTCTAGGCTCAACCTCTCTCTTTTTAACTAAGTAGTACCCCCTTTCTTAATTATACTCGAGAATCGTATAAAGATATTAGTCGCTATTCTAAAAACTTGAATATATTCGAAAGGCTATATTATAAAAGTAAATAGAGAAGTAGTAATTATTATATTATACTAAAAAGGTTATATTACTACTTCGTCCGAATATTCTACTTTATTGACTATTCTGATATACTAACTACTATTTATATTGATATAGAGACAGAGTTAATCGAGAGTGAAGTCGATTATATTCTCTTTCGGCTTGATACTATTTGTTGAATAGATAGTACTAGTTTGTAGCTAGTACTATATACAAGTAGAAGATCTGTCTTCGCTAGCCTTTTTAATATAGTAGTTAATTTTGATATAGTAGTCAAAGTGTTTTTTTGATATAATAGTCAAAGTGTTTTTTAATATAGTAATCAAAGTGTTTTTTGATATAATAGTCAAAGTGTTTTTTGATATAGTAGTTATAGTATTTTTTGAAGTATTTTTGAAGTGTTTTCTAAACCTAACCCGAATTCTAGTATTTATTTAATAAAGATTTTTTTGAAGTGTTTTTTGAGGTGTTTTTTAATATAGGGTTAAAGCGTTTTTTGAATCGTTTTTTAATATAGGGCTGAAGTGTTTTTTTTTAATATAGTTTTTTAATATAGGGCTGAAGTGTTTTTTTTTAATATAATAATCAAAGCGTTTTTTTTTTTTAATATAGTGGTCAAAGCGTTTTTTTTTTAATATAGTGGTCAAAGTGTTTTTTAATAGAGTGGTCAAAGTGTTTTTTTTAAAGCGTTTTCTAAACCTAACCCGAATTCTAGTATTTATATAATAGAGATATTAAAATAATTAATAATAAAGATATAATTTAAAAAACTATTATAATAATTAATATAAGATATTTTTATTATAAGTATAAATATAATATTAATTAATATACTAATATTAATTCTAATAATTATATAAATAATAAATTATAATATACTTTTAATAAATATAAAAATAATAATAAAGAAAAGACTATTAATATAATTAATTTAATTTATTATTTAACTTTCTAAAAAATATCTTATAATAATTTCGAGATAATATTATAAATAGAGATTAACTCTTTCTTTAATTTTTAATAATAAATAATATTAATTATATAATATTAATTATATCTTTTTATTTAATAATATTTATAATATAATCTAATATTAACTTTCTAAATATAATCTAAAAATATATTTATACTTTTTATAATATTCTAATTATAATTTTTAAAAAAGATTAAAATAAAAGAAAATATTTAAATAGAAATATTTAATTATTAAAATAAAAATCTCTTTTAAATATTTTAGATATTTATATTAATATCTTATAACTAATAATAATAGTTCGAATAAATTAAATAGATTTTAGATTCTTTTTATAATAAAAAAGATATTATATAATATTAATAATAAAGTGATTTTATTTAGAATCTTTATAAACTTTATATTTCTTTTTTATAATTTATTTTTTAATCTTAATATTATTAAAAGTAGTTTTAGAATATAAATATTAATTATAATAAAAAGTTTTATTATAATATTAATAATATTATATTAAATCTCTATATAATCTTAACTTTAAATTTAATAATTTATAAAGTTAATATCGATTATTAAATAATATTATATAATAATAAATATTATTTAAATATTTATTTATTTAAATATTTATTTATTTAAATATTTAATAAATAAACTTTATAATTAGTTTTAAGATTTAAATAGAAAATACTATATTAATATAAAAACTTCGTTTAATAAATATTCCTAATAATTAAATAAATACTTTTATTTTAAAACGACTTTAAATTTATTATAATATTTAAAAATAGATTATTAATAATAAACTAATAATTTAAAGTAAAATAAATAAATAAATATTTTTACTCTTTATTTATATTTACTCTATATATAATTTATTTATAATAATATAAATTATAATATTAAATAAAGTAAATAAAGTTAATAATTATATTAATTAAATATTTTTATAAATATTAGACTTTATAATCTTAAAACTAAATAATAATATCTTAATAAATAATATCGATTATACTTTTTATTATTTTAAATAAAACTCTTTATTTTTATTTATATATTTTAAGTTTTTTAAATATAATAAAATCCTTTTAAAATAAACTATTAAGAAATATATTATAAAAATAATATATTATAATTATATTATATTTAAGAAACTCTTTAAAATTAATATCTTTCTTAATAAAATATTTACTTTTATTATTAAAAAGTTTTATAATAAATATAATATTAAAATAAATAGTATAAATATTATTAAAAGTTATAAATAAACTATATAGTTTTTATTAATAATAGAAGAAAGTTAAATATAGTTTATATTTATAATAATTAAAAGTATTTTTATTATCTTATAAATAAATATAATAATTATTATAAATTTCAAAGTTAATAATTAAATTATAAAATAATAAAGTATATTATTTATTATCTTTTTTAATATTTTACTTTTATACTATCTTATTAAATTCTATATATATTAAAATATTAATAATATTATAAATATATATTTTATCTCTTTTAATTATAATAATAAAATATTAAATAATAAAGAGAAAAAATATAATAAAGATAATAAAATAAATATAAAAAGAATAATAAATTAAAACTTTATAAATAAATTCTTATAATTTAAATACTTTAAATTAAACTTATTAAAGATAATTAAATATAAAGTTTTTTATAATATTATAATTAATAAGATTATTTAAAAAAATAAAATACTAAATATAAACTTTAATAATATTATAATAATAATAATATATATTATTATATATATAATAATTCTAACTAAATTATTATAATATTATATAAGAATATAATTTTTATAAAAGTAAGTTAGATATTAAATATATAAGTATATATTAATATATATATAATTAAATATAT